>CM024695.1:24576818-24606139 GCA_014182845.1 Corymbia calophylla
AAAGAAATTTAGATGATTGCAAGCTCTTGAACTCCCATTGTCAAGTAATAAACCCAAATGGGGACAAACACTCTTAGAATGGAAGGTTCTTCACTTAGAAAGATCATATGGCTCTCAACCCTTGTTCTAATACATTCCAAGTTCAAATAGCTTCAAAGTGAAGGTAATTATAAGTAAATGACATTATTTGAAGCCCCTGAACTCCCAAGTTGAAGTAATTAACCCAAATGGTATGAAGCCTTATTAGAATTGGAAGTTCTTCCCTTTTGTTCATCCTATGGCCCTCGACCACTTCTGTAATGTTTCTATAGAGCTAATAGGCTCAAACTGAAGGTAATTGAAAGAAATTTAGATGATTGCAAGCTCTTGAACTCCCATTGTCAAGTAATAAACCCAAATGGGGACAAACACTCTTAGAATGGAAGGTTCTTCACTTAGAAAGATCATATGGCTCTCAACCCTTGTTCTAATACATTCCAAGTTCAAATAGCTTCAAAGTGAAGGTAATTATAAGTAAATGACATTATTTGAAGCCCGTGAACTCCCAAGTTGAAGTAATTAACCCAAATGGTATGAAGCCTTCTTAGAATTGGAAGTTCTTCCCTTTTGTTCATCTTATGGCCCTCGACCACTTCTGTAATGTTTCTATAGAGCTAATAGGCTCAAACTGAAGGTAATTGAAAGAAATTTAGATGATTGCAAGCTCTTGAACTCCCATTGTCAAGTAATAAACCCAAATGGGGACAAACACTCTTAGAATGGAAGGTTCTTCACTTAGAAAGATCATATGGCTCTCAACCCTTGTTCTAATACATTCCAAGTTCAAATAGCTTCAAAGTGAAGGTAATTATAAGTAAATGACATTATTTGAAGCCCGTGAACTCCCAAGTTGAAGTAATTAACCCAAATGGTATGAAGCCTTCTTAGAATTGGAAGTTCTTCCCTTTTGTTCACCTTATGGCCCTCGACCACTCCTGTAATCATTCTATAGAGCTAATAGGATCAAAGTGAAGGTAATTGAAAGAAAATTAGATGATTGCAAGCTCTTGAACTCCCATTGTCAAGTAATAAACCCAAATGGGGACAAACACTCTTAGAATGGAAGGTTCTTCACTTAGAAAGATCATATGGCTCTCAACCCTTGTTCTAATACATTCCAAGTTCAAATAGCTTCAAAGTGAAGGTAATTATAAGTAAATGACATTATTTGAAGCCCGTGAACTCCCAAGTTGAAGTAATTAACCCAAATGGTATGAAGCCTTCTTAGAATTGGAAGTTCTTCCCTTTTGTTCATCCTTATGGCCCTCGACCACTTCGTAATGTTTCTATAGAGCTAATAGGCTCAAAGTGAAGGTAATTGAAAGAAAATTAGATGATTGCAAGCTCTTGAACTCCCATTGTCAAGTAATAAACCCAAATGGGGACAAACACTCTTAGAATGGAAGGTTCTTCACTTAGAAAGATCATATGGCTCTCAACCCTTGTTCTAATACATTCCAAGTTCAAATAGCTTCAAAGTGAAGGTAATTATAAGTAAATGACATTATTTGAAGCCCGTGAACTCCCAAGTTGAAGTAATTAACCCAAATGGTATGAAGCCTTATTAGAATTGGAAGTTCTTCCCTTTTGTTCATCCTTATGGCCCTCGACCACTTCTCGTAATGTTTCTATAGAGCTAATAGGCTCAAAGTGAAGGTAATTGAAAGAAAATTAGATGATTGCAAGCTCTTGAACTCCCATTGTCAAGTAATAAACCCAAATGGGGACAAACACTCTTAGAATGGAAGGTTCTTCACTTAGAAAGATCATATGGCTCTCAACCCTTGTTCTAATACATTCCAAGTTCAAATAGCTTCAAAGTGAAGGTAATTATAAGTAAATGACATTATTTGAAGCCCGTGAACTCCCAAGTTGAAGTAATTAACCCAAATGGCAAGAAGCATTCTTAGAATTGGAAGTTCTTCCCTTTTGTTCATCTTATGGCCCTCGACCCCTTCTGTAATGTTTCTATAGAGCTAATAGGCTCAAACTGAAGGTAATTGAAAGAAATTTAGATGATTGCAAGCTCTTGAACTCCCATTGTCAAGTAATAAACCCAAATGGGGACAAACACTCTTAGAATGGAAGGTTCTTCACTTAGAAAGATCATATGGCTCTCAACCCTTGTTCTAATACATTCCAAGTTCAAATAGCTTCAAAGTGAAGGTAATTATAAGTAAATGACATTATTTGAAGCCCGTGAACTCCCAAGTTGAAGTAATTAACCCAAATGGTATGAAGCCTTCTTAGAATTGGAAGTTCTTCCCTTTTGTTCATCTTATGGCCCTCGACCACTTCGTAATGTTTCTATAGAGCTAATAGGCTCAAAGTGAAGGTAATTGAAAGAAAATTAGATGATTGCAAGCTCTTGAACTCCCATTGTCAAGTAATAAACCCAAATGGGGACAAACACTCTTAGAATGGAAGGTTCTTCACTTAGAAAGATCATATGGCTCTCAACCCTTGTTCTAATACATTCCAAGTTCAAATAGCTTCAAAGTGAAGGTAATTATAAGTAAATGACATTATTTGAAGCCCGTGAACTCCCAAGTTGAAGTAATTAACCCAAATGGTATGAAGCCTTCTTAGAATTGGAAGTTCTTCCCTTTTGTTCATCTTATGGCCCTCGACCACTTCTTCGTAATGTTTCTATAGAGCTAATAGGATCAAAGTGAAGGTAATTGAAAGAAAATTAGATGATTGCAAGCTCTTGAACTCCCATTGTCAAGTAATAAACCCAAATGGGGACAAACACTCTTAGAATGGAAGGTTCTTCACTTAGAAAGATCATATGGCTCTCAACCCTTGTTCTAATACATTCCAAGTTCAAATAGCTTCAAAGTGAAGGTAATTATAAGTAAATGACATTATTTGAAGCCCGTGAACTCCCAAGTTGAAGTAATTAACCCAAATGGTATGAAGCCTTCTTAGAATTGGAAGTTCTTCCCTTTTGTTCATCTTATGGCCCTCGACCCCTTCTGTAATGTTTCTATAGAGCTAATAGGCTCAAACTGAAGGTAATTGAAAGAAATTTAGATGATTGCAAGCTCTTGAACTCCCATTGTCAAGTAATAAACCCAAATGGGGACAAACACTCTTAGAATGGAAGGTTCTTCACTTAGAAAGATCATATGGCTCTCAACCCTTGTTCTAATACATTCCAAGTTCAAATAGCTTCAAAGTGAAGGTAATTATAAGTAAATGACATTATTTGAAGCCCGTGAACTCCCAAGTTGAAGTAATTAACCCAAATGGTATGAAGCCTTATTAGAATTGGAAGTTCTTCCCTTTTGTTCATCCTATGGCCCTCGACCACTTCTGTAATGTTTCTATAGAGCTAATAGGATCAAAGTGAAGGTAATTGAAAGAAAATTAGATGATTGCAAGCTCTTGAACTCCCATTGTCAAGTAATAAACCCAAATGGGGACAAACACTCTTAGAATGGAAGGTTCTTCACTTAGAAAGATCATATGGCTCTCAACCCTTGTTCTAATACATTCCAAGTTCAAATAGCTTCAAAGTGAAGGTAATTATAAGTAAATGACATTATTTGAAGCCCGTGAACTCCCAAGTTGAAGTAATTAACCCAAATGGTATGAAGCATTCTTAGAATTGGAAGTTCTTCCCTTTTGTTCATCTTATGGCCCTCGACCCCTTCGTAATGTTTCTATAGAGCTAATAGGATCAAAGTGAAGGTAATTGAAAGAAAATTTAGATGATTGCAAGCTCTTGAACTCCCATTGTCAAGTAATAAACCCAAATGGGGACAAACACTCTTAGAATGGAAGGTTCTTCACTTAGAAAGATCATATGGCTCTCAACCCTTGTTCTAATACATTCCAAGTTCAAATAGCTTCAAAGTGAAGGTAATTATAAGTAAATGACATTATTTGAAGCCCGTGAACTCCCAAGTTGAAGTAATTAACCCAAATGGTATGAAGCCTTCTTAGAATTGGAAGTTCTAGAATTGGAAGTTCTTCCCTTTTGTTCATCTTATGGCCCTCGACCACTTCGTAATGTTTCTATAGAGCTAATAGGCTCAAAGTGAAGGTAATTGAAAAAAAATTTAGATGATTGCAAGCTCTTGAACTCCCATTGTCAAGTAATAAACCCAAATGGGGACAAACACTCTTAGAATGGAAGGTTCTTCACTTAGAAAGATCATATGGCTCTCAACCCTTGTTCTAATACATTCCAAGTTCAAATAGCTTCAAAGTGAAGGTAATTATAAGTAAATGACATTATTTGAAGCCCGTGAACTCCCAAGTTGAAGTAATTAACCCAAATGGTATGAAGCCTTCTTAGAATTGGAAGTTCTTCCCTTTTGTTCATCTTATGGCCCTCGACCACTTCGTAATGTTTCTATAGAGCTAATAGGATCAAAGTGAAGGTAATTGAAAGAAAATTAGATGATTGCAAGCTCTTGAACTCCCATTGTCAAGTAATAAACCCAAATGGGGACAAACACTCTTAGAATGGAAGGTTCTTCACTTAGAAAGATCATATGGCTCTCAACCCTTGTTCTAATACATTCCAAGTTCAAATAGCTTCAAAGTGAAGGTAATTATAAGTAAATGACATTATTTGAAGCCCGTGAACTCCCAAGTTGAAGTAATTAACCCAAATGGTATGAAGCCTTCTTAGAATTGGAAGTTCTTCCCTTTTGTTCATCTTATGGCCCTCGACCCCTTCGTAATGTTTCTATAGAGCTAATAGGATCAAAGTGAAGGTAATTGAAAGAAAATTAGATGATTGCAAGCTCTTGAACTCCCATTGTCAAGTAATAAACCCAAATGGGGACAAACACTCTTAGAATGGAAGGTTCTTCACTTAGAAAGATCATATGGCTCTCAACCCTTGTTCTAATACATTCCAAGTTCAAATAGCTTCAAAGTGAAGGTAATTATAAGTAAATGACATTATTTGAAGCCCGTGAACTCCCAAGTTGAAGCAATTAACCCAAATGGCAAGAAGCATTCTTAGAATTGGAAGTTCTTCCCTTTTGTTCATCTTATGGCCCTCGACCCCTTCTGTAATGTTTCTATAGAGCTAATAGGATCAAAGTGAAGGTAATTGAAAGAAAATTAGATGATTGCAAGCTCTTGAACTCCCATTGTCAAGTAATAAACCCAAATGGGGACAAACACTCTTAGAATGGAAGGTTCTTCACTTAGAAAGATCATATGGCTCTCAACCCTTGTTCTAATACATTCCAAGTTCAAATAGCTTCAAAGTGAAGGTAATTATAAGTAAATGACATTATTTGAAGCCCGTGAACTCCCAAGTTGAAGTAATTAACCCAAATGGTATGAAGCCTTCTTAGAATTGGAAGTTCTTCCCTTTTGTTCATCTTATGGCCCTCGACCCCTTCGTAATGTTTCTATAGAGCTAATAGGATCAAAGTGAAGGTAATTGAAAAAAATTAGATGATTGCAAGCTCTTGAACTCCCATTGTCAAGTAAAACCCAAATGGGGGAAACACTCTTAGAATGGAAGGTTCTTCACTTAGAAAGATCATATGGCTCTCAACCCTTGTTCTAATACATTCCAAGTTCAAATAGCTTCAAAGTGAAGGTAATTATAAGTAAATGACATTATTTGAAGCCCGTGAACTCCCAAGTTGAAGTAATTAACCCAAATGGTATGAAGCCTTCTTAGAATTGGAAGTTCTTCCCTTTTGTTCATCTTATGGCCCTCGACCACTTCGTAATGTTTCTATAGAGCTAATAGGATCAAAGTGAAGGTAATTGAAAGAAAATTAGATGATTGCAAGCTCTTGAACTCCCATTGTCAAGTAATAAACCCAAATGGGGACAAACACTCTTAGAATGGAAGGTTCTTCACTTAGAAAGATCATATGGCTCTCAACCCTTGTTCTAATACATTCCAAGTTCAAATAGCTTCAAAGTGAAGGTAATTATAAGTAAATGACATTATTTGAAGCCCGTGAACTCCCAAGTTGAAGTAATTAACCCAAATGGTATGAAGCCTTCTTAGAATTGGAAGTTCTTCCCTTTTGTTCATCTTATGGCCCTCGACCCTTCGTAATGTTTCTATAGAGCTAATAGGATCAAAGTGAAGGTAATTGAAAGAAAATTAGATGATTGCAAGCTCTTGAACTCCCATTGTCAAGTAATAAACCCAAATGGGGACAAACACTCTTAGAATGGAAGGTTCTTCACTTAGAAAGATCATATGGCTCTCAACCCTTGTTCTAATACATTCCAAGTTCAAATAGCTTCAAAGTGAAGGTAATTATAAGTAAATGACATTATTTGAAGCCCGTGAACTCCCAAGTTGAAGTAATTAACCCAAATGGTATGAAGCCTTCTTAGAATTGGAAGTTCTTCCCTTTTGTTCATCCTTATGGCCCTCGACCCTTCGTAATGTTTCTATAGAGCTAATAGGATCAAAGTGAAGGTAATTGAAAGAAATTTAGATGATTGCAAGCTCTTGAACTCCCATTGTCAAGTAATAAACCCAAATGGGGACAAACACTCTTAGAATGGAAGGTTCTTCACTTAGAAAGATCATATGGCTCTCAACCCTTGTTCTAATACATTCCAAGTTCAAATAGCTTCAAAGTGAAGGTAATTATAAGTAAATGACATTATTTGAAGCCCGTGAACTCCCAAGTTGAAGTAATTAACCCAAATGGTATGAAGCCTTCTTAGAATTGGAAGTTCTTCCCTTTTGTTCATCTTATGGCCCTCGACCCCTTCGTAATGTTTCTATAGAGCTAATAGGATCAAAGTGAAGGTAATTGAAAGAAATTTAGATGATTGCAAGCTCTTGAACTCCCATTGTCAAGTAATAAACCCAAATGGGGACAAACACTCTTAGAATGGAAGGTTCTTCACTTAGAAAGATCATATGGCTCTCAACCCTTGTTCTAATACATTCCAAGTTCAAATAGCTTCAAAGTGAAGGTAATTATAAGTAAATGACATTATTTGAAGCCCGTGAACTCCCAAGTTGAAGTAATTAACCCAAATGGTATGAAGCCTTCTTAGAATTGGAAGTTCTTCCCTTTTGTTCATCCTTATGGCCCTCGACCACCCTTCGTAATGTTTCTATAGAGCTAATAGGATCAAAGTGAAGGTAATTGAAAGAAAATTAGATGATTGCAAGCTCTTGAACTCCCATTGTCAAGTAATAAACCCAAATGGGGACAAACACTCTTAGAATGGAAGGTTCTTCACTTAGAAAGATCATATGGCTCTCAACCCTTGTTCTAATACATTCCAAGTTCAAATAGCTTCAAAGTGAAGGTAATTATAAGTAAATGACATGATTTGAAGCCCGTGAACTCCCAAGTTGAAGTAATTAACCCAAATGGTATGAAGCATTCTTAGAATTGGAAGTTCTTCCCTTTTGTTCATCTTATGGCCGTCGACCACTTCTGTAATGTTTCTATAGAGCTAATAGGATCAAAGTGAAGGTAATTGAAAGAAAATTAGATGATTGCAAGCTCTTGAACTCCCATTGTCAAGTAATAAACCCAAATGGGGACAAACACTCTTAGAATGGAAGGTTCTTCACTTAGAAAGATCATATGGCTCTCAACCCTTGTTCTAATACATTCCAAGTTCAAATAGCTTCAAAGTGAAGGTAATTATAAGTAAATGACATTATTTGAAGCCCGTGAACTCCCAAGTTGAAGTAATTAACCCAAATGGTATGAAGCCTTCTTAGAATTGGAAGTTCTTCCCTTTTGTTCATCCTTATGGCCCTCGACCACTTCGTAATGTTTCTATAGAGCTAATAGGCTCAAACTGAAGGTAATTGAAAGAAATTTAGATGATTGCAAGCTCTTGAACTCCCATTGTCAAGTAATAAACCCAAATGGGGACAAACACTCTTAGAATGGAAGGTTCTTCACTTAGAAAGATCATATGGCTCTCAACCCTTGTTCTAATACATTCCAAGTTCAAATAGCTTCAAAGTGAAGGTAATTATAAGTAAATGACATTATTTGAAGCCCGTGAACTCCCAAGTTGAAGTAATTAACCCAAATGGTATGAAGCCTTCTTAGAATTGGAAGTTCTTCCCTTTTGTTCATCTTATGGCCCTCGACCCCTTCGTAATGTTTCTATAGAGCTAATAGGATCAAAGTGAAGGTAATTGAAAGAAAATTAGATGATTGCAAGCTCTTGAACTCCCATTGTCAAGTAATAAACCCAAATGGGGACAAACACTCTTAGAATGGAAGGTTCTTCACTTAGAAAGATCATATGGCTCTCAACCCTTGTTCTAATACATTCCAAGTTCAAATAGCTTCAAAGTGAAGGTAATTATAAGTAAATGACATTATTTGAAGCCCGTGAACTCCCAAGTTGAAGTAATTAACCCAAATGGTATGAAGCCTTCTTAGAATTGGAAGTTCTTCCCTTTTGTTCACCTTATGGCCCTCGACCACTCTTGTAATCATTCTATAGAGCTAATAGGATCAAAGTGAAGGTAATTGAAAGAAAATTTAGATGATTGCAAGCTCTTGAACTCCCATTGTCAAGTAATAAACCCAAATGGGGACAAACACTCTTAGAATGGAAGGTTCTTCACTTAGAAAGATCATATGGCTCTCAACCCTTGTTCTAATACATTCCAAGTTCAAATAGCTTCAAAGTGAAGGTAATTATAAGTAAATGACATTATTTGAAGCCCGTGAACTCCCAAGTTGAAGTAATTAACCCAAATGGTATGAAGCCTTCTTAGAATTGGAAGTTCTTCCCTTTTGTTCATCTTATGGCCCTCGACCACTTCGTAATGTTTCTATAGAGCTAATAGGATCAAAGTGAAGGTAATTGAAAGAAATTTAGATGATTGCAAGCTCTTGAACTCCCATTGTCAAGTAATAAACCCAAATGGGGACAAACACTCTTAGAATGGAAGGTTCTTCACTTAGAAAGATCATATGGCTCTCAACCCTTGTTCTAATACATTCCAAGTTCAAATAGCTTCAAAGTGAAGGTAATTATAAGTAAATGACATTATTTGAAGCCCGTGAACTCCCAAGTTGAAGTAATTAACCCAAATGGTATGAAGCCTTCTTAGAATTGGAAGTTCTTCCCTTTTGTTCATCTTATGGCCCTCGACCCCTTCGTAATGTTTCTATAGAGCTAATAGGCTCAAACTGAAGGTAATTGAAAGAAATTTAGATGATTGCAAGCTCTTGAACTCCCATTGTCAAGTAATAAACCCAAATGGGGACAAACACTCTTAGAATGGAAGGTTCTTCACTTAGAAAGATCATATGGCTCTCAACCCTTGTTCTAATACATTCCAAGTTCAAATAGCTTCAAAGTGAAGGTAATTATAAGTAAATGACATTATTTGAAGCCCGTGAACTCCCAAGTTGAAGTAATTAACCCAAATGGTATGAAGCCTTCTTAGAATTGGAAGTTCTTCCCTTTTGTTCATCCTTATGGCCCTCGACCACCCTTCGTAATGTTTCTATAGAGCTAATAGGCCAAAGTGAAGGTAATTGAAAGAAATTTAGATGATTGCAAGCTCTTGAACTCCCATTGTCAAGTAATAAACCCAAATGGGGACAAACACTCTTAGAATGGAAGGTTCTTCACTTAGAAAGATCATATGGCTCTCAACCCTTGTTCTAATACATTCCAAGTTCAAATAGCTTCAAAGTGAAGGTAATTATAAGTAAATGACATTATTTGAAGCCCGTGAACTCCCAAGTTGAAGTAATTAACCCAAATGGTATGAAGCCTTCTTAGAATTGGAAGTTCTTCCCTTTTGTTCATCTTATGGCCCTCGACCCCTTCGTAATGTTTCTATAGAGCTAATAGGCTCAAAGTGAAGGTAATTGAAGAAAATTTAGATGATTGCAAGCTCTTGAACTCCCATTGTCAAGTAATAAACCCAAATGGGGACAAACACTCTTAGAATGGAAGGTTCTTCACTTAGAAAGATCATATGGCTCTCAACCCTTGTTCTAATACATTCCAAGTTCAAATAGCTTCAAAGTGAAGGTAATTATAAGTAAATGACATTATTTGAAGCCCGTGAACTCCCAAGTTGAAGTAATTAACCCAAATGGTATGAAGCCTTCTTAGAATTGGAAGTTCTTCCCTTTTGTTCATCTTATGGCCCTCGACCACTTCCTTCGTAATGTTTCTATAGAGCTAATAGGATCAAAGTGAAGGTAATTGAAAGAAAATTTAGATGATTGCAAGCTCTTGAACTCCCATTGTCAAGTAATAAACCCAAATGGGGACAAACACTCTTAGAATGGAAGGTTCTTCACTTAGAAAGATCATATGGCTCTCAACCCTTGTTCTAATACATTCCAAGTTCAAATAGCTTCAAAGTGAAGGTAATTATAAGTAAATGACATGATTTTCAAGCCCGTGAACTCCCAAGATGAAGCAATTAACCCAAATGGTATGAAGCATTCTTACATTTCGAAGTTCTTCCCTTTTGTTCATCTTATGGCCCTCGACCACTTCTGTAATCATTCTATAGAGCTAATAGGATCAAAGTGAAGGTAATTGAAAGAAAATTAGATGATTGCAAGCTCTTGAACTCCCATTGTCAAGTAATAAACCCAAATGGGGACAAACACTCTTAGAATGGAAGGTTCTTCACTTAGAAAGATCATATGGCTCTCAACCCTTGTTCTAATACATTCCAAGTTCAAATAGCTTCAAAGTGAAGGTAATTATAAGTAAATGACATTATTTGAAGCCCGTGAACTCCCAAGTTGAAGTAATTAACCCAAATGGTATGAAGCCTTCTTAGAATTGGAAGTTCTTCCCTTTTGTTCATCTTATGGCCCTCGACCACCCCTTCGTAATGTTTCTATAGAGCTAATAGGCTCAAACTGAAGGTAATTGAAAGAAATTTAGATGATTGCAAGCTCTTGAACTCCCATTGTCAAGTAATAAACCCAAATGGGGACAAACACTCTTAGAATGGAAGGTTCTTCACTTAGAAAGATCATATGGCTCTCAACCCTTGTTCTAATACATTCCAAGTTCAAATAGCTTCAAAGTGAAGGTAATTATAAGTAAATGACATTATTTGAAGCCCGTGAACTCCCAAGTTGAAGTAATTAACCCAAATGGTATGAAGCCTTATTAGAATTGGAAGTTCTTCCCTTTTGTTCATCTTATGGCCCTCGACCCTTCGTAATGTTTCTATAGAGCTAATAGGATCAAAGTGAAGGTAATTGAAAGAAATTTAGATGATTGCAAGCTCTTGAACTCCCATTGTCAAGTAATAAACCCAAATGGGGACAAACACTCTTAGAATGGAAGGTTCTTCACTTAGAAAGATCATATGGCTCTCAACCCTTGTTCTAATACATTCCAAGTTCAAATAGCTTCAAAGTGAAGGTAATTATAAGTAAATGACATTATTTGAAGCCCGTGAACTCCCAAGTTGAAGTAATTAACCCAAATGGTATGAAGCCTTCTTAGAATTGGAAGTTCTTCCCTTTTGTTCATCTTATGGCTCGACCCCTTCGTAATGTTTCTATAGAGCTAATAGGCTCAAAGTGAAGGTAATTGAAAGAAAATTTAGATGATTGCAAGCTCTTGAACTCCCATTGTCAAGTAATAAACCCAAATGGGGACAAACACTCTTAGAATGGAAGGTTCTTCACTTAGAAAGATCATATGGCTCTCAACCCTTGTTCTAATACATTCCAAGTTCAAATAGCTTCAAAGTGAAGGTAATTATAAGTAAATGACATTATTTGAAGCCCGTGAACTCCCAAGTTGAAGTAATTAACCCAAATGGTATGAAGCCTTCTTAGAATTGGAAGTTCTTCCCTTTTGTTCATCTTATGGCCCTCGACCCCTTCGTAATGTTTCTATAGAGCTAATAGGATCAAAGTGAAGGTAATTGAAAGAAATTTAGATGATTGCAAGCTCTTGAACTCCCATTGTCAAGTAATAAACCCAAATGGGGACAAACACTCTTAGAATGGAAGGTTCTTCACTTAGAAAGATCATATGGCTCTCAACCCTTGTTCTAATACATTCCAAGTTCAAATAGCTTCAAAGTGAAGGTAATTATAAGTAAATGACATTATTTGAAGCCCGTGAACTCCCAAGTTGAAGTAATTAACCCAAATGGTATGAAGCCTTCTTAGAATTGGAAGTTCTTCCCTTTTGTTCATCTTATGGCCCTCGACCCTTCGTAATGTTTCTATAGAGCTAATAGGCTCAAACTGAAGGTAATTGAAAGAAATTTAGATGATTGCAAGCTCTTGAACTCCCATTGTCAAGTAATAAACCCAAATGGGGACAAACACTCTTAGAATGGAAGGTTCTTCACTTAGAAAGATCATATGGCTCTCAACCCTTGTTCTAATACATTCCAAGTTCAAATAGCTTCAAAGTGAAGGTAATTATAAGTAAATGACATTATTTGAAGCCCGTGAACTCCCAAGTTGAAGTAATTAACCCAAATGGTATGAAGCCTTCTTAGAATTGGAAGTTCTTCCCTTTTGTTCATCTTATGGCCCTCGACCCACTTCTCGTAATGTTTCTATAGAGCTAATAGGCTCAAACTGAAGGTAATTGAAAGAAATTTAGATGATTGCAAGCTCTTGAACTCCCATTGTCAAGTAATAAACCCAAATGGGGACAAACACTCTTAGAATGGAAGGTTCTTCACTTAGAAAGATCATATGGCTCTCAACCCTTGTTCTAATACATTCCAAGTTCAAATAGCTTCAAAGTGAAGGTAATTATAAGTAAATGACATTATTTGAAGCCCGTGAACTCCCAAGTTGAAGTAATTAACCCAAATGGTATGAAGCCTTCTTAGAATTGGAAGTTCTTCCCTTTTGTTCATCTTATGGCCCTCGACCCCTTCGTAATGTTTCTATAGAGCTAATAGGCTCAAACTGAAGGTAATTGAAAGAAATTTAGATGATTGCAAGCTCTTGAACTCCCATTGTCAAGTAATAAACCCAAATGGGGACAAACACTCTTAGAATGGAAGGTTCTTCACTTCACTTAGAAAGATCATATGGCTCTCAACCCTTGTTCTAATACATTCCAAGTTCAAATAGCTTCAAAGTGAAGGTAATTATAAGTAAATGACATTATTTGAAGCCCGTGAACTCCCAAGTTGAAGTAATTAACCCAAATGGTATGAAGCCTTCTTAGAATTGGAAGTTCTTCCCTTTTGTTCATCTTATGGCCCTCGACCCTTCGTAATGTTTCTATAGAGCTAATAGGATCAAAGTGAAGGTAATTGAAAGAAATTTAGATGATTGCAAGCTCTTGAACTCCCATTGTCAAGTAATAAACCCAAATGGGGACAAACACTCTTAGAATGGAAGGTTCTTCACTTAGAAAGATCATATGGCTCTCAACCCTTGTTCTAATACATTCCAAGTTCAAATAGCTTCAAAGTGAAGGTAATTATAAGTAAATGACATTATTTGAAGCCCGTGAACTCCCAAGTTGAAGTAATTAACCCAAATGGTATGAAGCCTTATTAGAATTGGAAGTTCTTCCCTTTTGTTCATCTTATGGCCCTCGACCACTTCGTAATGTTTCTATAGAGCTAATAGGCTCAAACTGAAGGTAATTGAAAGAAATTTAGATGATTGCAAGCTCTTGAACTCCCATTGTCAAGTAATAAACCCAAATGGGGACAAACACTCTTAGAATGGAAGGTTCTTCACTTAGAAAGATCATATGGCTCTCAACCCTTGTTCTAATACATTCCAAGTTCAAATAGCTTCAAAGTGAAGGTAATTATAAGTAAATGACATTATTTGAAGCCCGTGAACTCCCAAGTTGAAGTAATTAACCCAAATGGTATGAAGCCTTCTTAGAATTGGAAGTTCTTCCCTTTTGTTCATCTTATGGCCCTCGACCCCTTCGTAATGTTTCTATAGAGCTAATAGGCTCAAACTGAAGGTAATTGAAAGAAATTTAGATGATTGCAAGCTCTTGAACTCCCATTGTCAAGTAATAAACCCAAATGGGGACAAACACTCTTAGAATGGAAGGTTCTTCACTTAGAAAGATCATATGGCTCTCAACCCTTGTTCTAATACATTCCAAGTTCAAATAGCTTCAAAGTGAAGGTAATTATAAGTAAATGACATTATTTGAAGCCCGTGAACTCCCAAGTTGAAGTAATTAACCCAAATGGTATGAAGCCTTCTTAGAATTGGAAGTTCTTCCCTTTTGTTCATCTTATGGCCCTCGACCCCCTTCGTAATGTTTCTATAGAGCTAATAGGATCAAAGTGAAGGTAATTGAAAGAAATTTAGATGATTGCAAGCTCTTGAACTCCCATTGTCAAGTAATAAACCCAAATGGGGACAAACACTCTTAGAATGGAAGGTTCTTCACTTAGAAAGATCATATGGCTCTCAACCCTTGTTCTAATACATTCCAAGTTCAAATAGCTTCAAAGTGAAGGTAATTATAAGTAAATGACATTATTTGAAGCCCGTGAACTCCCAAGTTGAAGTAATTAACCCAAATGGTATGAAGCATTCTTAGAATTGGAAGTTCTTCCCTTTTGTTCATCTTATGGCCCTCGACCCCTTCGTAATGTTTCTATAGAGCTAATAGGCTCAAAGTGAAGGTAATTGAAAGAAAATTTAGATGATTGCAAGCTCTTGAACTCCCATTGTCAAGTAATAAACCCAAATGGGGACAAACACTCTTAGAATGGAAGGTTCTTCACTTAGAAAGATCATATGGCTCTCAACCCTTGTTCTAATACATTCCAAGTTCAAATAGCTTCAAAGTGAAGGTAATTATAAGTAAATGACATTATTTGAAGCCCGTGAACTCCCAAGTTGAAGTAATTAACCCAAATGGTATGAAGCCTTATTAGAATTGGAAGTTCTTCCCCTTTTGTTCATCCTTATGGCCCTCGACCACTTCGTAATGTTTCTATAGAGCTAATAGGCTCAAAGTGAAGGTAATTGAAAAGAAATTTAGATGATTGCAAGCTCTTGAACTCCCATTGTCAAGTAATAAACCCAAATGGGGACAAACACTCTTAGAATGGAAGGTTCTTCACTTAGAAAGATCATATGGCTCTCAACCCTTGTTCTAATACATTCCAAGTTCAAATAGCTTCAAAGTGAAGGTAATTATAAGTAAATGACATTATTTGAAGCCCGTGAACTCCCAAGTTGAAGTAATTAACCCAAATGGTATGAAGCCTTCTTAGAATTGGAAGTTCTTCCCTTTTGTTCATCTTATGGCCCTCGACCCCTCTCGTAATGTTTCTATAGAGCTAATAGGCTCAAACTGAAGGTAATTGAAAGAAATTTAGATGATTGCAAGCTCTTGAACTCCCATTGTCAAGTAATAAACCCAAATGGGGACAAACACTCTTAGAATGGAAGGTTCTTCACTTAGAAAGATCATATGGCTCTCAACCCTTGTTCTAATACATTCCAAGTTCAAATAGCTTCAAAGTGAAGGTAATTATAAGTAAATGACATTATTTGAAGCCCGTGAACTCCCAAGTTGAAGTAATTAACCCAAATGGTATGAAGCCTTCTTAGAATTGGAAGTTCTTCCCTTTTGTTCATCTTATGGCCCTCGACCCCTTCGTAATGTTTCTATAGAGCTAATAGGATCAAAGTGAAGGTAATTGAAAGAAATTTAGATGATTGCAAGCTCTTGAACTCCCATTGTCAAGTAATAAACCCAAATGGGGACAAACACTCTTAGAATGGAAGGTTCTTCACTTAGAAAGATCATATGGCTCTCAACCCTTGTTCTAATACATTCCAAGTTCAAATAGCTTCAAAGTGAAGGTAATTATAAGTAAATGACATTATTTGAAGCCCGTGAACTCCCAAGTTGAAGTAATTAACCCAAATGGCAAGAAGCATTCTTAGAATTGGAAGTTCTTCCCTTTTGTTCATCTTATGGCCCTCGACCCCTTCTGTAATGTTTCTATAGAGCTAATAGGCTCAAACTGAAGGTAATTGAAAGAAATTTAGATGATTGCAAGCTCTTGAACTCCCATTGTCAAGTAATAAACCCAAATGGGGACAAACACTCTTAGAATGGAAGGTTCTTCACTTAGAAAGATCATATGGCTCTCAACCCTTGTTCTAATACATTCCAAGTTCAAATAGCTTCAAAGTGAAGGTAATTATAAGTAAATGACATTATTTGAAGCCCGTGAACTCCCAAGTTGAAGTAATTAACCCAAATGGTATGAAGCATTCTTAGAATTGGAAGTTCTTCCCTTTTGTTCATCTTATGGCCCTCGGCCGACCCCTTCGTAATGTTTCTATAGAGCTAATAGGATCAAAGTGAAGGTAATTGAAAGAAAATTTAGATGATTGCAAGCTCTTGAACTCCCATTGTCAAGTAATAAACCCAAATGGGGACAAACACTCTTAGAATGGAAGGTTCTTCACTTAGAAAGATCATATGGCTCTCAACCCTTGTTCTAATACATTCCAAGTTCAAATAGCTTCAAAGTGAAGGTAATTATAAGTAAATGACATTATTTGAAGCCCGTGAACTCCCAAGTTGAAGTAATTAACCCAAATGGTATGAAGCCTTATTAGAATTGGAAGTTCTTCCCTTTTGTTCATCTTATGGCCCTCGACCCCTTCGTAATGTTTCTATAGAGCTAATAGGCTCAAACTGAAGGTAATTGAAAGAAATTTAGATGATTGCAAGCTCTTGAACTCCCATTGTCAAGTAATAAACCCAAATGGGGACAAACACTCTTAGAATGGAAGGTTCTTCACTTAGAAAGATCATATGGCTCTCAACCCTTGTTCTAATACATTCCAAGTTCAAATAGCTTCAAAGTGAAGGTAATTATAAGTAAATGACATTATTTGAAGCCCGTGAACTCCCAAGTTGAAGTAATTAACCCAAATGGTATGAAGCCTTCTTAGAATTGGAAGTTCTTCCCTTTTGTTCATCTTATGGCCCTCGACCGACCACTTCGTAATGTTTCTATAGAGCTAATAGGCTCAAACTGAAGGTAATTGAAAGAAATTTAGATGATTGCAAGCTCTTGAACTCCCATTGTCAAGTAATAAACCCAAATGGGGACAAACACTCTTAGAATGGAAGGTTCTTCACTTAGAAAGATCATATGGCTCTCAACCCTTGTTCTAATACATTCCAAGTTCAAATAGCTTCAAAGTGAAGGTAATTATAAGTAAATGACATTATTTCCAAGCCCGTGAACTCCCAAGATCAAGAAATTAACCCAAATGGCAAGAAGCATTCTTAGAATTGGAAGTTCTTCCCTTTTGTTCATCTTATGGCCCTCGACCCCTTCTGTAATGTTTCTATAGAGCTAATAGGCTCAAACTGAAGGTAATTGAAAGAAATTTAGATGATTGCAAGCTCTTGAACTCCCATTGTCAAGTAATAAACCCAAATGGGGACAAACACTCTTAGAATGGAAGGTTCTTCACTTAGAAAGATCATATGGCTCTCAACCCTTGTTCTAATACATTCCAAGTTCAAATAGCTTCAAAGTGAAGGTAATTATAAGTAAATGACATTATTTGAAGCCCGTGAACTCCCAAGTTGAAGTAATTAACCCAAATGGTATGAAGCATTCTTAGAATTGGAAGTTCTTCCCTTTTGTTCATCTTATGGCCCTCGACCCTTCGTAATGTTTCTATAGAGCTAATAGGCTCAAACTGAAGGTAATTGAAAGAAATTTAGATGATTGCAAGCTCTTGAACTCCCATTGTCAAGTAATAAACCCAAATGGGGACAAACACTCTTAGAATGGAAGGTTCTTCACTTAGAAAGATCATATGGCTCTCAACCCTTGTTCTAATACATTCCAAGTTCAAATAGCTTCAAAGTGAAGGTAATTATAAGTAAATGACATTATTTGAAGCCCGTGAACTCCCAAGTTGAAGTAATTAACCCAAATGGTATGAAGCCTTATTAGAATTGGAAGTTCTTCCCTTTTGTTCATCTTATGGCCCTCGACCCCTTCTGTAATGTTTCTATAGAGCTAATAGGGCTCAAACTGAAGGTAATTGAAAGAAATTTAGATGATTGCAAGCTCTTGAACTCCCATTGTCAAGTAATAAACCCAAATGGGGACAAACACTCTTAGAATGGAAGGTTCTTCACTTAGAAAGATCATATGGCTCTCAACCCTTGTTCTAATACATTCCAAGTTCAAATAGCTTCAAAGTGAAGGTAATTATAAGTAAATGACATTATTTGAAGCCCGTGAACTCCCAAGTTGAAGTAATTAACCCAAATGGTATGAAGCCTTCTTAGAATTGGAAGTTCTTCCCTTTTTTGTTCATCTTATGGCCCTCGACCCTTCGTAATGTTTCTATAGAGCTAATAGGCTCAAACTGAAGGTAATTGAAAGAAATTTAGATGATTGCAAGCTCTTGAACTCCCATTGTCAAGTAATAAACCCAAATGGGGACAAACACTCTTAGAATGGAAGGTTCTTCACTTAGAAAGATCATATGGCTCTCAACCCTTGTTCTAATACATTCCAAGTTCAAAATAGCTTCAAAGTGAAGGTAATTATAAGTAAATGACATTATTTGAAGCCCGTGAACTCCCAAGTTGAAGTAATTAACCCAAATGGTATGAAGCCATTTATTAGAATTGGAAGTTCTTCCCTTTTGTTCATCTTATGGCCCTCGACCACTTCGTAATGTTTCTATAGAGCTAATAGGCTCAAACTGAAGGTAATTGAAAG
This sequence comes from Corymbia calophylla, assembly GCA_014182845.1. Taxonomy (NCBI): domain Eukaryota; kingdom Viridiplantae; phylum Streptophyta; class Magnoliopsida; order Myrtales; family Myrtaceae; genus Corymbia; species Corymbia calophylla. Next base: position 24,595,540 of record CM024695.1, read on the forward strand.
AAATTTAGATGATTGCAAGCTCTTGAACTCCCATTGTCAAGTAATAAACCCAAATGGGGACAAACACTCTTAGAATGGAAGGTTCTTCACTTAGAAAGATCATATGGCTCTCAACCCTTGTTCTAATACATTCCAAGTTCAAATAGCTTCAAAGTGAAGGTAATTATAAGTAAATGACATTATTTGAAGCCCGTGAACTCCCAAGTTGAAGTAATTAACCCAAATGGTATGAAGCATTCTTAGAATTGGAAGTTCTTCCCTTTTGTTCATCTTATGGCCCTCGACCCCCTTCGTAATGTTTCTATAGAGCTAATAGGCTCAAACTGAAGGTAATTGAAAGAAATTTAGATGATTGCAAGCTCTTGAACTCCCATTGTCAAGTAATAAACCCAAATGGGGACAAACACTCTTAGAATGGAAGGTTCTTCACTTAGAAAGATCATATGGCTCTCAACCCTTGTTCTAATACATTCCAAGTTCAAATAGCTTCAAAGTGAAGGTAATTATAAGTAAATGACATTATTTGAAGCCCGTGAACTCCCAAGTTGAAGTAATTAACCCAAATGGTATGAAGCCTTATTAGAATTGGAAGTTCTTCCCTTTTGTTCATCTTATGGCCCTCGACCCCTTCGTAATGTTTCTATAGAGCTAATAGGCTCAAACTGAAGGTAATTGAAAGAAATTTAGATGATTGCAAGCTCTTGAACTCCCATTGTCAAGTAATAAACCCAAATGGGGACAAACACTCTTAGAATGGAAGGTTCTTCACTTAGAAAGATCATATGGCTCTCAACCCTTGTTCTAATACATTCCAAGTTCAAATAGCTTCAAAGTGAAGGTAATTATAAGTAAATGACATTATTTGAAGCCCGTGAACTCCCAAGTTGAAGTAATTAACCCAAATGGTATGAAGCCTTATTAGAATTGGAAGTTCTTCCCTTTTGTTCATCTTATGGCCCTCGACCCCTTCTGTAATGTTTCTATAGAGCTAATAGGCTCAAACTGAAGGTAATTGAAAGAAATTTAGATGATTGCAAGCTCTTGAACTCCCATTGTCAAGTAATAAACCCAAATGGGGACAAACACTCTTAGAATGGAAGGTTCTTCACTTAGAAAGATCATATGGCTCTCAACCCTTGTTCTAATACATTCCAAGTTCAAATAGCTTCAAAGTGAAGGTAATTATAAGTAAATGACATTATTTGAAGCCCGTGAACTCCCAAGTTGAAGTAATTAACCCAAATGGTATGAAGCCTTATTAGAATTGGAAGTTCTTCCCTTTTGTTCATCTTATGGCTCGACCGACCCCTTCTTCGTAATGTTTCTATAGAGCTAATAGGCTCAAACTGAAGGTAATTGAAAGAAATTTAGATGATTGCAAGCTCTTGAACTCCCATTGTCAAGTAATAAACCCAAATGGGGACAAACACTCTTAGAATGGAAGGTTCTTCACTTAGAAAGATCATATGGCTCTCAACCCTTGTTCTAATACATTCCAAGTTCAAATAGCTTCAAAGTGAAGGTAATTATAAGTAAATGACATTATTTGAAGCCCGTGAACTCCCAAGTTGAAGTAATTAACCCAAATGGTATGAAGCCTTCTTAGAATTGGAAGTTCTTCCCTTTTGTTCATCTTATGGCCCTCGACCCCCCTTCGTAATGTTTCTATAGAGCTAATAGGCTCAAACTGAAGGTAATTGAAAGAAATTTAGATGATTGCAAGCTCTTGAACTCCCATTGTCAAGTAATAAACCCAAATGGGGACAAACACTCTTAGAATGGAAGGTTCTTCACTTAGAAAGATCATATGGCTCTCAACCCTTGTTCTAATACATTCCAAGTTCAAATAGCTTCAAAGTGAAGGTAATTATAAGTAAATGACATTATTTGAAGCCCCTGAACTCCCAAGTTGAAGTAATTAACCCAAATGGTATGAAGCCTTATTAGAATTGGAAGTTCTTCCCTTTTGTTCATCTTATGGCCCTCGACCCTTCTCGTAATGTTTCTATAGAGCTAATAGGCTCAAACTGAAGGTAATTGAAAGAAATTTAGATGATTGCAAGCTCTTGAACTCCCATTGTCAAGTAATAAACCCAAATGGGGACAAACACTCTTAGAATGGAAGGTTCTTCACTTAGAAAGATCATATGGCTCTCAACCCTTGTTCTAATACATTCCAAGTTCAAATAGCTTCAAAGTGAAGGTAATTATAAGTAAATGACATTATTTGAAGCCCGTGAACTCCCAAGTTGAAGTAATTAACCCAAATGGTATGAAGCCTTCTTAGAATTGGAAGTTCTTCCCTTTTGTTCATCTTATGGCCCTCGACCCCCCCTTCGTAATGTTTCTATAGAGCTAATAGGCTCAAACTGAAGGTAATTGAAAGAAATTTAGATGATTGCAAGCTCTTGAACTCCCATTGTCAAGTAATAAACCCAAATGGGGACAAACACTCTTAGAATGGAAGGTTCTTCACTTAGAAAGATCATATGGCTCTCAACCCTTGTTCTAATACATTCCAAGTTCAAATAGCTTCAAAGTGAAGGTAATTATAAGTAAATGACATTATTTGAAGCCCGTGAACTCCCAAGTTGAAGTAATTAACCCAAATGGTATGAAGCCTTATTAGAATTGGAAGTTCTTCCCTTTTGTTCATCTTATGGCCCTCGACCCCTTCGTAATGTTTCTATAGAGCTAATAGGCTCAAAGTGAAGGTAATTGAAAGAAAATTTAGATGATTGCAAGCTCTTGAACTCCCATTGTCAAGTAATAAACCCAAATGGGGACAAACACTCTTAGAATGGAAGGTTCTTCACTTAGAAAGATCATATGGCTCTCAACCCTTGTTCTAATACATTCCAAGTTCAAATAGCTTCAAAGTGAAGGTAATTATAAGTAAATGACATTATTTGAAGCCCGTGAACTCCCAAGTTGAAGTAATTAACCCAAATGGTATGAAGCCTTCTTAGAATTGGAAGTTCTTCCCTTTTGTTCATCTTATGGCCCTCGACCCTTCGTAATGTTTCTATAGAGCTAATAGGCTCAAACTGAAGGTAATTGAAAGAAATTTAGATGATTGCAAGCTCTTGAACTCCCATTGTCAAGTAATAAACCCAAATGGGGACAAACACTCTTAGAATGGAAGGTTCTTCACTTAGAAAGATCATATGGCTCTCAACCCTTGTTCTAATACATTCCAAGTACAAATAGCTTCAAAGTGAAGGTAATTATAAGTGAATGACATTATTTGAAGCCCCTGAACTCCCAAGTTGAAGTAATTAACCCAAATGGTATGAAGCATTATTAGAATTGGAAGTTCTTCCCTTTTGTTCATCCTATGGCCCTCGACCCCTTCGTAATGTTTCTATAGAGCTAATAGGCTCAAAGTGAAGGTAATTGAAAAAGAAATTTAGATGATTGCAAGCTCTTGAACTCCCATTGTCAAGTAATAAACCCAAATGGGGACAAACACTCTTAGAATGGAAGGTTCTTCACTTAGAAAGATCATATGGCTCTCAACCCTTGTTCTAATACATTCCAAGTTCAAATAGCTTCAAAGTGAAGGTAATTATAAGTAAATGACATTATTTGAAGCCCGTGAACTCCCAAGTTGAAGTAATTAACCCAAATGGTATGAAGCCTTCTTAGAATTGGAAGTTCTTCCCTTTTGTTCATCTTATGGCCCTCGACCCCTTCGTAATGTTTCTATAGAGCTAATAGGCTCAAAGTGAAGGTAATTGAAAGAAAATTTAGATGATTGCAAGCTCTTGAACTCCCATTGTCAAGTAATAAACCCAAATGGGGACAAACACTCTTAGAATGGAAGGTTCTTCACTTAGAAAGATCATATGGCTCTCAACCCTTGTTCTAATACATTCCAAGTTCAAATAGCTTCAAAGTGAAGGTAATTATAAGTAAATGACATTATTTGAAGCCCGTGAACTCCCAAGTTGAAGTAATTAACCCAAATGGTATGAAGCCTTATTAGAATTGGAAGTTCTTCCCTTTTGTTCATCCTTATGGCCCTCGACCACTTCGTAATGTTTCTATAGAGCTAATAGGCTCAAACTGAAGGTAATTGAAAGAAATTTAGATGATTGCAAGCTCTTGAACTCCCATTGTCAAGTAATAAACCCAAATGGGGACAAACACTCTTAGAATGGAAGGTTCTTCACTTAGAAAGATCATATGGCTCTCAACCCTTGTTCTAATACATTCCAAGTTCAAATAGCTTCAAAGTGAAGGTAATTATAAGTAAATGACATTATTTGAAGCCCGTGAACTCCCAAGTTGAAGTAATTAACCCAAATGGTATGAAGCCTTCTTAGAATTGGAAGTTCTTCCCTTTTGTTCATCTTATGGCCCTCGACCCTTCGTAATGTTTCTATAGAGCTAATAGGCTCAAAGTGAAGGTAATTGAAAGAAAATTTAGATGATTGCAAGCTCTTGAACTCCCATTGTCAAGTAATAAACCCAAATGGGGACAAACACTCTTAGAATGGAAGGTTCTTCACTTAGAAAGATCATATGGCTCTCAACCCTTGTTCTAATACATTCCAAGTTCAAATAGCTTCAAAGTGAAGGTAATTATAAGTAAATGACATTATTTGAAGCCCGTGAACTCCCAAGTTGAAGTAATTAACCCAAATGGTATGAAGCCTTCTTAGAATTGGAAGTTCTTCCCTTTTGTTCATCTTATGGCCCTCGACCCCTTCGTAATGTTTCTATAGAGCTAATAGGCTCAAAGTGAAGGTAATTGAAAGAAATTTAGATGATTGCAAGCTCTTGAACTCCCATTGTCATAATAAACCCAAATGGGGACAAACACTCTTAGAATGGAAGGTTCTTCACTTAGAAAGATCATATGGCTCTCAACCCTTGTTCTAATACATTCCAAGTTCAAATAGCTTCAAAGTGAAGGTAATTATAAGTAAATGACATTATTTGAAGCCCGTGAACTCCCAAGTTGAAGTAATTAACCCAAATGGTATGAAGCCATTCTTAGAATTGGAAGTTCTTCCCTTTTGTTCATCTTATGGCCCTCGACCACCCCTTCGTAATGTTTCTATAGAGCTAATAGGCTCAAACTGAAGGTAATTGAAAGAAATTTAGATGATTGCAAGCTCTTGAACTCCCATTGTCAAGTAATAAACCCAAATGGGGACAAACACTCTTAGAATGGAAGGTTCTTCACTTAGAAAGATCATATGGCTCTCAACCCTTGTTCTAATACATTCCAAGTTCAAATAGCTTCAAAGTGAAGGTAATTATAAGTAAATGACATTATTTGAAGCCCGTGAACTCCCCAAGTTGAAGTAATTAACCCAAATGGTATGAAGCCTTATTAGAATTGGAAGTTCTTCCCTTTTGTTCATCTTATGGCCCTCGACCCCCTTCGTAATGTTTCTATAGAGCTAATAGGCTCAAACTGAAGGTAATTGAAAGAAATTTAGATGATTGCAAGCTCTTGAACTCCCATTGTCAAGTAATAAACCCAAATGGGGACAAACACTCTTAGAATGGAAGGTTCTTCACTTAGAAAGATCATATGGCTCTCAACCCTTGTTCTAATACATTCCAAGTTCAAATAGCTTCAAAGTGAAGGTAATTATAAGTAAATGACATTATTTGAAGCCCGTGAACTCCCAAGTTGAAGTAATTAACCCAAATGGTATGAAGCATTCTTAGAATTGGAAGTTCTTCCCTTTTGTTCATCTTATGGCCCTCGACCCCCTCTCGTAATGTTTCTATAGAGCTAATAGGCTCAAAGTGAAGGTAATTGAAAGAAAATTTAGATGATTGCAAGCTTTCTTGAACTCCCATTGTCAAGTAATAAACCCAAATGGGGACAAACACTCTTAGAATGGAAGGTTCTTCACTTAGAAAGATCATATGGCTCTCAACCCTTGTTCTAATACATTCCAAGTTCAAATAGCTTCAAAGTGAAGGTAATTATAAGTAAATGACATTATTTGAAGCCCGTGAACTCCCAAGTTGAAGTAATTAACCCAAATGGTATGAAGCCTTCTTAGAATTGGAAGTTCTTCCCTTTTGTTCATCTTATGGCCCTCGACCACTTCTGTAATGTTTCTATAGAGCTAATAGGCTCAAACTGAAGGTAATTGAAAGAAATTTAGATGATTGCAAGCTCTTGAACTCCCATTGTCAAGTAATAAACCCAAATGGGGACAAACACTCTTAGAATGGAAGGTTCTTCACTTAGAAAGATCATATGGCTCTCAACCCTTGTTCTAATACATTCCAAGTTCAAATAGCTTCAAAGTGAAGGTAATTATAAGTAAATGACATTATTTGAAGCCCGTGAACTCCCAAGTTGAAGTAATTAACCCAAATGGTATGAAGCCTTCTTAGAATTGGAAGTTCTTCCCTTTTGTTCATCTTATGGCCCTCGACCCCTTCGTAATGTTTCTATAGAGCTAATAGGATCAAAGTGAAGGTAATTGAAAGAAAATTAGATGATTGCAAGCTCTTGAACTCCCATTGTCAAGTAATAAACCCAAATGGGGACAAACACTCTTAGAATGGAAGGTTCTTCACTTAGAAAGATCATATGGCTCTCAACCCTTGTTCTAATACATTCCAAGTTCAAATAGCTTCAAAGTGAAGGTAATTATAAGTAAATGACATTATTTGAAGCCCGTGAACTCCCAAGTTGAAGTAATTAACCCAAATGGTATGAAGCCTTATTAGAATTGGAAGTTCTTCCCTTTTGTTCATCTTATGGCACTCGACCCCTTCTGTGATGTTTCTATAGAGCTAATAGGATCAAAGTGAAGGTAATTGAAAGAAAATTAGATGATTGCAAGCTCTTGAACTCCCATTGTCAAGTAATAAACCCAAATGGGGACAAACACTCTTAGAATGGAAGGTTCTTCACTTAGAAAGATCATATGGCTCTCAACCCTTGTTCTAATACATTCCAAGTTCAAATAGCTTCAAAGTGAAGGTAATTATAAGTAAATGACATTATTTGAAGCCCGTGAACTCCCAAGTTGAAGTAATTAACCCAAATGGTATGAAGCCTTCTTAGAATTGGAAGTTCTTCCCTTTTGTTCATCTTATGGCCCTCGACCCCTTCGTAATGTTTCTATAGAGCTAATAGGATCAAAGTGAAGGTAATTGAAAGAAAATTAGATGATTGCAAGCTCTTGAACTCCCATTGTCAAGTAATAAACCCAAATGGGGACAAACACTCTTAGAATGGAAGGTTCTTCACTTAGAAAGATCATATGGCTCTCAACCCTTGTTCTAATACATTCCAAGTTCAAATAGCTTCAAAGTGAAGGTAATTATAAGTAAATGACATTATTTGAAGCCCGTGAACTCCCAAGTTGAAGTAATTAACCCAAATGGTATGAAGCCTTATTAGAATTGGAAGTTCTTCCCTTTTGTTCATCTTATGGCCCTCGACCACTTCTGTAATGTTTCTATAGAGCTAATAGGATCAAAGTGAAGGTAATTGAAAGAAAATTAGATGATTGCAAGCTCTTGAACTCCCATTGTCAAGTAATAAACCCAAATGGGGACAAACACTCTTAGAATGGAAGGTTCTTCACTTAGAAAGATCATATGGCTCTCAACCCTTGTTCTAATACATTCCAAGTTCAAATAGCTTCAAAGTGAAGGTAATTATAAGTAAATGACATTATTTGAAGCCCGTGAACTCCCAAGTTGAAGTAATTAACCCAAATGGTATGAAGCCTTCTTAGAATTGGAAGTTCTTCCCTTTTGTTCATCTTATGGCCCTCGACCCCTTCTGTAATGTTTCTATAGAGCTAATAGGATCAAAGTGAAGGTAATTGAAAGAAAATTAGATGATTGCAAGCTCTTGAACTCCCATTGTCAAGTAATAAACCCAAATGGGGACAAACACTCTTAGAATGGAAGGTTCTTCACTTAGAAAGATCATATGGCTCTCAACCCTTGTTCTAATACATTCCAAGTTCAAATAGCTTCAAAGTGAAGGTAATTATAAGTAAATGACATTATTTGAAGCCCGTGAACTCCCAAGTTGAAGTAATTAACCCAAATGGTATGAAGCATTCTTAGAATTGGAAGTTCTTCCTTTTGTTCATCTTATGGCCCTCGACCCTTCGTAATGTTTCTATAGAGCTAATAGGATCAAAGTGAAGGTAATTGAAAGAAAATTAGATGATTGCAAGCTCTTGAACTCCCATTGTCAAGTAATAAACCCAAATGGGGACAAACACTCTTAGAATGGAAGGTTCTTCACTTAGAAAGATCATATGGCTCTCAACCCTTGTTCTAATACATTCCAAGTTCAAATAGCTTCAAAGTGAAGGTAATTATAAGTAAATGACATTATTTGAAGCCCGTGAACTCCCAAGTTGAAGTAATTAACCCAAATGGTATGAAGCCTTCTTAGAATTGGAAGAAGCTGATTGCCCTAACCGGAGGGTTATGACCCTTCAAGAAATTGAAAAGATTAATTTTGAGCTTCAAGAGCTGAGGAAGCCCAAATTGATTCCGGATCGGAGAAAGAAGATGAGGTTGTAGCACAAGCCGATGAAGGCGAGTTGCTGGTCATCCGGAGGGGTTTACACACCATGATTGCAGCAAATGCGGAAGAACAAAGGAGAACATCTTCCAAACCCGTTGCACAATTAATGGGAAGGTGTGTACATTGATCATCGATAGCGGGAGCTGCACCAATGTGGCTTCCACAGCAATGGTGGAGAAGTTGAAGCTAGCAACTTCCAAGCATCCCCAACCTTACAAGCTTCAATGGCTTAACAAAGGAAATGATCTCGAGGTAACCAAACAAGCTCTTGTATCATTTTCTGTTGGCAAAAGTTACCAAGACCAGGTCCTATGTGATATTATTCCTATGGATGCATGCCATTTATTATTGGGAAGGCCTTGGCAATTTGATAGGAAAGCTGTTCATGATGGCCATAAAAACACTTACTCATTCAGCAAGGAACAAAAACACGTCACTCTTGCACCATTAAGCCCATCTTTAATCCACAAAAATCAACCTGGGGTGGGAAACACAAGTAAGGAAAATCTATTCTTGAGTGAAACACGGGTTGAGAGAGCTATCAATAAACAAAAAGAATGTATTCGCTTTGCTTGTGTAGAAAAAAGAGTGAGATGGAGAGACCCACACATCCAAAAATGCATTTCTTGTTAAACGAATTTGCAGATGTGTTCCGGAGGAATTACCACCTGGATTACCTCCTTTAAGAGGTATTGAACATCAAATCGACTTGCTTCCCGGTGCTCCACTCCCCTAACAAGGCTGCCTATCGATGCAATCCAAAAGAAACCAAGGAGTTACAAAGGCAAGTAGGCAGCTCATTGCTAGAGGATACGTGAGGGAAAGCATGAGCCCCTGTTCGGTTCCAGCCCCTACTTGTGCCAAAGAAGGATGGTTCTTTTCGAATGTGTGGATAGCCGAGCCATCAACAACATAACCATTAAAGTATAGGTATCCCATTACCTAGACTTGATGACATGCTTGACGAGTTGTATGGCTCTATGGTATTCTCAAAGATTGATTTGCGAAGTGGCTACCATCAAATCGAATGAGGGAAGGAGATGAATGGAAGAGCAGCTTTCAAAACCAAAGGAGGCCTCTATGAGTGGTTAGTTATGCCATTCGGCCTTTCTAATGCTCCAAGCACTTTCATGAGGCTCATGAATGAGGAGTGCTTCGTCCATTTATTGGCCACTTTGTGGTTGTCTATTTTGATGATATTCTCGTGTATAGCAAGAGTGAGGATGAGCATTCATCTCACTTAAAACAAGTTTTGAAGTCTTGAGAAACGAAAGCTCTATGCCAAGAAGGAAAAGTGTGAGTTCTTCTCTCCAAAAGCGTTGTATTCCTTGGTTATGTAATTTCAAGGATGGGATTCAGTAATCCAAAGTAGACGCAATGAAGACGTGGCCGACTCAAAGTCCATCTCCGATGTGAGGAGCTTTCATGGTCTTGCCTCTTTTTACCGACGATTTGTGAAGAACTTTGCACCATTATGGCACCCATTACTGAATGCATGAAGAAGGGATCATTTGAGTGGACAAAGGCTGCCCACAATGCCTTTGAAGTTGTCAAACAAAAGCTTTGTGAGTCTCCTATTCTACTCTTCCAGATTTTGATAAAGTATTTGAAGTTGAATGCGATGCTAGTGGGTTGGCATCGGTGCTGTTCTTGTCCAAGCCCAAAAACCTTTGGCTTATTTTAGCGAGAAGTTGACGGAATCAAGAAGGAACTACTCTGCCCCTTGATAAAGAGTTCTATGCCATCATAAGAGCTCTTGATCATTGAGTCCTATTTGAGGCCTAAACAATTTGTTCTTCATTCTGATCATGAGGCTCTCAAATTTATTAGCGGCCAACACAAACTCAATTCGAGGCATGCTAAGTGGGTAGAATTTCTTCAATCCTTTTCCTTTGTTTCCAAAGTACAAGCCTGGCCACACTAATGTTGTAGCGGATGCTTTGTCAAGAAAGATATTCCATGCTTACCGTTCTGGATTCTAGGATCCTTGGCTTCCAATCGATGAAAGAACTTTATTCTGAAGATCCTGAGTTCTCATCCATCATCTCGATTGCAAGC